>CM037842.1:10976133-11021303 GCA_021234535.1 Stichopus chloronotus
AGCAACACTTCTATACCACAATAAGTCATTTAACGATGCAGACACGCGAAAGCAACAGAATTATCCAAACACACTATGGGGTTCAAAAAGGAAAAAAGCTACAAAATGACCTGGCAAAGTCTAAGAACATCCAACACATAAAAACTCAAATTACATCAATGTAAACTCTGCGCGGAAGAATCTCGTATATAATATCTACGTATCTCGAAATCTTTTATTTTTAACGGGAAGTTTCAGATACAATATATACTATATCATAACATAATCTCAATATATCATGCGTATACTTATGCGTAACATATTATATATCATGCGTTATTCCAGCCTAGATTGATTGTTGGAGTATTACCTTATTTGATGAATGATTTGAGAGATTGTCACTGCAATCGTCGTCTGGTTTGATTTCTTCTTTTCTGTATTAACCAGCACATAAACATATTTAAGGAAATATACTTTGAACGGATACTTAGTCCATTTTTTTAGAAATTTCACTAGAGCAGTCCTATCGCAAAGTTTTCGACATCGGTCAATATATGTGTTATATCACCAGGTCAGGGTTTTCGTGAAATCTTGCAACTTCTCCAGTACTCAGTGGTGAGATTGTGTTTCTTAAGAAAGTTGACACTTCCATTCAAGGAAAATTGTTCTGTATTCTTAAAATGAAAGATTAATTCCAAAGCAAACATAAGTATCCCCTTAAAAATTACATCATCATGCCAGAACAGTATATCTTTCGGATCAATTAACATAACACGTTAGAAGGCATGTAATAACTACATAAAATATATGCAGACTGTGTACTAAATAATCAACAGCATTTTGTCCTACTTACGGGTCATTTCCTTCCCAATGGCTTTCAGTGGTAACAAAATCTTGTTGTTTCAGGACTTCGTCTTTACACGAAGTATCTGTTTTGGCAAGGTAGTAAAGAAAATTAAAGATGATAAGTGACATTCATTGTATATATGAATGTTTGTTATGCCGACAGAGGCAGGTTTGCAGGAACACTGAATGTAAGGAGTGACTGCGTAGAGAGGATCTTGCAATTACACGACGCCATATTGGACATCCAGACGAATTGTAAACTGTAACGCATAGTTTCAACAGGAATTTACCATAGTCAAACGAGGTTCATCTACAAGTTTAACTGCTTAGATACTGGAGGTAACAAGTGATAGCAAGGTGTAAACTTTCGTATCACTCGTAGACAAAGATCCATTGAAAAATTACCAAAGCAGCTTTTCCTTACACAACAATATCTTATTTATAACAACACTCTGAAAGGGGTGCAAGTAACCTACATAAAGGAATATTTCAAGGTCAAGGGCAGGTACAAATATCACTTTCATGTAGATCAATTAAAACTGAATCCATGTAAATCAGTCCACTTAAAAGTTATTCGGATGTAATTTCTTCATAAATGAGCCACCCATTGAATAACGACACTTGCAACTACGTTAAGAGTCATCATCAACATCTATTGAAACGTCAAAATATTCTTCGTAAGTACATTTACACGCATACGTCATTGCCAAGGGATCTCTACCAAATTGTTACAGCAATTACAGTAACACAATTGTAATGATTGCATTAATGATCAATGAAAGAGATTTAGGGGTAAGCCTTACTTACCTTTTTTACTGCAAATAGAGAAGTCACCACATTTTATACGTTTTCCTTTCAGAACCACAACAAACACAATGTTCATGAAAATAAAACACGCAACGATCAGAGATATTGGCATTTGTGTACCTGAAAAAAAAACAACATTGAAATCAGCCCGTTATTACTCGTACTAAAATCGCTGTAATCCGTAACACGTTTTGTCACCTAACATACAAACACATATACAAATAGCACTGAGTGTTATAACATTCCACCTTTATAGTAGTAATTAACTTCATTTCTAGTTTAAGTCCAATCATATGTTTGATTCGCCACACACTTTTCCAGAAAGAACAAAAATAGTGTTTACCAATAAGGACACTGTTATACTCTTTCAACATAACGCTAACTAGTTCCTACAATTTACAGTCTAAACTCCAAATCACAAATTATCTGTAGCGTAAAGCAGTTTTGAAAAGTTACTGAATAAATGACATATTTTAGTCTCTCACTAGCCACATTTGTCTTACTTTTAACAGTTATTATGCATACACATCAAAAGGTTTGCTTTTTTTTAATCGGAGTGTTACGGTACCACCGTACATTCCTCGATTGTACGTTGGCCCCTCACAACTTCCTTATTGCACTATAGCATGAAGACGTATCATCTGCCCCAGCAAAGTTCCACGTAAGGCATTTCTATCTCCGCATAACTCTTTCTTGCTATTTAATGTGTCACTTGGAGAAAACAACTTGAAATTGGAATTACTCCGCAGAAAAACAGCATGCATTTGTTTTCTACTTTTTAAGGAGCAAATAGAAAAATGAAACAAAATCAGCATATTTTTCCCATAAGAGCGGTAAGAAAGTTTGATGGTCGGAAAAACCTATAATCCAGCAGCTAAACTTGGGAATATGTGCAAATATGGCAAATTCATAATTGGTACAAAAATAATTGATATTAAAGTACATGAAAGGTTAAAGTTTGTAAAATTGAATAAGTGACCACAACAGGCTAACACATGGATTTAAAGACCTAGTTATACTGCAATAGAGTCGAAAATTACAGAGTAACTTCGGAACTAGCCACACCGTCTTCATAAACTTACGTTAACGAAAAGAAAATATTTCGCTTTGGATTTCATCCCTTTTCGGCAAAACTTAGATTTGTGTTATGTTACTAGAAAGTTCATATTTAGTGGTCTCTTTCGATTTTATAATCCTTCTATCGTTAAACCATCTGTGATGAGGTAATTTCTAGCGACTTATGTGGTGCGTGGATTGGACAGGACTGTCGTTTTACATAAATAAAAAGATAGTGTAGCAAGGACTAAGTTGAGTCCTGTAAACTTTCTCTTCCATCTCTGTGGAAACGTTCGATTTTGACTTGCATAACTCCTGACTTGTCCATTTTTTTTTCAAGAACTCTCCACAAAGTTTCTTACATGATACTGTAATCAAAAAAATCGGCAAGACTAGTCCTCTTGAACACCTGTCGCATTCAGAGTCTGTTCTAGATAATATTTCTTATTTTCTCTTCTTATGGTTTAAGTTTGTATTTTCACATTCCACATTATATTTACTGATTGCCCTGGAAACATTCAAGGAATATTACAGTCAACATTATTTTTCAGAGAAAAGGTTAAAATAAACTTACAAAAACACAAAAACGTGTTATCTCCATTCCTTTTGAATCTCAGAAATGGATAACACGAACAATTAAAAACTATTTCTGTCTAAACACAATTCGAAACCAACTCTTCATCTACGAAACCCCACCTTTCTTCCCTATTAGCGCGCATTTTACATTGCAAGTGTTTAACGCAGCTACCCGAGGTGACTTTACCAAGCTAAATGTACGAGATAAACTATTGTCATGGCTACGATGGTGTTTTACTATTGGCGCACTCTGCTCGGTTTGTTAAAAGCAGTAATGTTTAACATAAGCTTGATATTAATATAGGTCAAAATATGGTGGGTCGGATTCAGCCTGAAATTACACAATTCAATGCGTTATTGCGACGTTGGAAATGAGGCTTCGACCAGACGACCATACATAGAATAGAACATAGGCCCCTGATTAGTTAGCAAACAGATCACCATCAACGTCTAGAAGCAAATTAGTGTTTGGAACCTCTGTTAATTCCCGAGTATCAATTTTCCTGATACCCCTCATGTCTTCAGTTTGCATACTCCATGTAAATACTGGGGAGACTTTCTTAAAAAGCACCATTGTTGTCTAACAACATCTTTCTCTTTAGGAAAGGAGACAATTATGTGCCTTATATATACAGTATTTAGAGACCTTTTTGCTTGTAACTTGATACATGACATGTGTCACAATGACAGAATTTCACCAAAACAACAAGTTAAATGGATAGTGTCACTCACCGTCATTTGCTTCAACATAGATGATATTAGATGTTCCATGTCCGAAACGGTACAGTCCAAAGCATGTCACTGTGGATCCATCAATACCTTTCAGGCTAATAGAATTATCGGTAACGTTTCTCTCATTGTCAACTGAAATGATGTATTTATAAACAGGTGGATTTGATGTACAGTTGCACCTTGCCTCGTAGGAATCTTGCTCAAGACTGCAATATGGTGTGACTGGAAGAAGGAGTAGAATAAAGAATGTTATCTTCCGTACCATAACAAAACAAATTCCTTCAAATATTGCTAAATCTACCAATGATGACATGGGTGATATCATAATTTCAAACACGGTCTCTTCAATTTTCGAACAGCAATTAGTCACGAGCTTTTCAGGTTGTAATACCAAGCGTGGAATAGAGTTTACGAGGCATGTCATATAAATTTTCAAATAATGTTATGTCAATATCCAGCTAGGCAATTTAAAAATTCAGGATTACAAGGGAAGCGTGAAGCTCAAACATCCATACGTTAGCCTTTCCTTATCATATTATAGCACAACTATCGGAGAGAGTAAGAGGCAATGCACGTGTAAAAGTACTTTGTCAATTGCATCTCTGTGATATAAGGAATTACTTACGTAACATCAAAAGATGGTGTAAGAAAAGCCAGTGATTGTAGAATATACTGTGTCTTTTGTGTCATTAATATGTAATAAGTTGGAAGAAATACTTGTCCCTGTTTCGTCTCCTTCTCACTTACGTAATGTTTCAGTGATGTTCTTGTTTCCAATACTGGTTTGGCCAAACGATTGACAAGTGATTACTGAGCCATTAAGATTTTCAGACGTTTTAAAGAGCAGTACGCTCACTGTATCAAAGACGGACTTTCGTTGCATTGTCTTATTTAAATGTGGGACTACCCATTTGCCATCTCCAATTTTGAATCGAATTGAAGCAGCTGGTCTTGATCCCTCGGCGAGACAGCAGATGGAGCCATAAGAAGATGATAAATTGTTTGGCGATGGGCATGCGTAGTCCAATACATCAAGTGAAAGAGTAAGAGACGGTGCAACTAGTAATACAAGAGAAACAAATGAATACGGAAGATCAATCACCCCACTTCAAATGAAATCTGCTTAGTTTTTGTCAAGATATAGTTACATAACTTTTTAGCACTTTTTTAATGTTTCATATTCATTTTATTTATCAGAGTAAGATTGTCTGGAGATAATAGCTGTACACTCAGGTAAACTCTATTGTCATGCATGTTGTGCCTATTTAGAGTCTTGCCTGTTACATGCAAAATAGTAAATATTTTTATGAGAAAACAGGACATTAGAGGACTTCCCAAAACTTAGTAGCAGTGGAACCAGAGCAACTCAGGCCAATATTTAATTTTTATTTTGGATTAAAAACTAGGAATGGTGGTAATGTGGTATTTCAAAATGAAGAAAAGATCATACTGAATAATTATGGACATGCCATGCAATCAGTGTAGTTAGCATTTTTATGTTTTTATTTGGGGTGAAAGACAACTTCACTTAATACTTAAGCCGTCGCTACCGTGTCCATTGGATACCTCATATTTGGACGATAATAAATCTTATAAGTGATAGTTTGTTTTACCTTTTGTCAGATAAAACCTTACCCTGAAAAGATCAATACACGGCAACAGTTTACGTTTTCTTCCATTACGTTGTCGAAGTATTTATAATAAATAATATCATTCGTGTAAAGAAAAATGAGCATATATGGGTTTACCTGCCATCATTAAATAAATCTTCCTATCCTTGCATTAACGTTGCCGTCGCAGATGCAAGTCAATCATTGGGTAAACAAATGTGGTATAATCTCATTTTCATTACAATCTCTTCCATAAGAAAGACACGTGTTACCGCTCAACATTGAATAGGTAGATAATATCGTATTCTTGTAACATAAAATCGTTTCAACACTTTTGCACTCTATTTATATATACTGCTGCTATAGTTTACATGATATATTGATACGTAAATATCAGTCTTGTTCTATTAATTCGATTTTGTCCTAGTTCTACATTCAAGGGTTCAATCCACACGAGCTGACCTTGAAGAGATATTACTACTAACTAAAATGGATATGAAAAAAAAATATATTGCAGCAAATCGTGATAAACATTGTGTGACATTTTCTCTGTTTCTAAAATTGACTTGTTTTTGTATTGCTGACAAGTTTAAATATATTTATATTATATTTTTTTTACTTCATGAAATCTTTTTTTCTTTTTGTAACAATTTGAATGTAAAATGTCCTTACCTTCGATTCTTAACTCAATGTTCATGGTGTCGTTACTGTCAGCGCAAAAATATCTCCCTTCGTTTTCCACTCTTACCGAATTTACAATCAGATTTGACTTTCTGCTTGAAACTTCAACTTCAAAGTTATCGTATTTTCCGGTGTGATTATGTTTAATGTTTCCGTTGAATAAAATATCACGGTTATATCTCCATACCAAAATACTAGATCCATCTGTCAAGCAAGTTAATGTCACGTTACTTCCAATGGGATAAGTTTGGTTACCTTGCCCTATTAAAGTTGCCGATGTGACTGCCAAGAAAAAATTAACTTTCGTAAAATTAACTGAATATGAATCTAGACCAAAAAATGTCTCCCTTTTTTACTTGTTATGAAAACGTTAATGGTAACATGCTGTCAAAAAGAGCTCTAAAACACTGAAAGCTATCAGATTGATTTTTTTTTCAATTAAAAACTACGATTTATGGTTTTCATACCGTATTCTTACCGAAAGAAAGATGTCTTGCGAAGATCAGCAGAATGATTGATCTCATTTTCATTGACTTCTGTCAGAATGTAATAGTCATCATAATTGCATTAAAAAGCATATTGTATTGTAACGAAATTCTCTTAAAGTTTTCCATACATCTGTTTAACAACATTTCATTGAGTAAAGTAAGAAAATGTTAAACAAGCTAGAGCTAAACATAATGCAAATTGCTTTCGTTGATATGATATTATTGCGCCAAAAACTTATCTAAATTTTTACGAAACAATAATGAGGAGTAATAAAATAGAGGAAGTCGGAAAATAAAAGAAATTCAAAAAATGTATATATAATCTGATATAAATTTTGCATGGCATGTATCTGGTATTACCCATGACTGATGAATTAAGCGACAATATTTTCTTACACTTAATTGCTATGTCAATGACAAGATGGGTGTATTTAAAAATGAGTTATTATGCGATATTCTGACGGTAACTCTACGAAAGAATCTTTTACATTTTGACAGGTAATACACGTTCCTTCTCTTGAGGATAAGAACTAAATACATTTGTTAAAGACACTTATTAAATGCTAGCACAATGATAGACAGAGAGTTTCAGAGCATCGCTTAGAGTAAACTCGATTGTTTCAGTGTATAGTAATGCTGCCAGGAAATCACATCAATTTGTATGTGAAAATATTTGTTTGTCTGCCTGTCTAATTGGTTTTAGTTTTTGTATCTGTTTTTATCTATGTTTGTTTTCTCTCGGTCTTCTTAATTGTCTACTAGTCTCCTTGTCTATCTACTTCCAATCAAAACACATACCTTCATATCTGAATACGGCCCCAGTCGTCTGTGCCAAATGCCAATGATATCCTATATCTCCAGGATATGTCTATTCCCAGTATGTATAAGTTCAACTGTTTTCGCAAACAGTGTGAGTGTGAAAGGTCAAAATCCTGCATTTTTGCAGGGAAAAGGAAAGTGAAGTATTGTTTTAATAGTTTCACAGTCATACATCCTGCTAAATGAAATTTCAATCAAAATGACCTAGGCCACTCTTTCCTTTTATTTTGTAGCTTGACAAGCATAACTGGCGCTAATGCTTGATGTATGTGGCCGTTTGATGTATCTAGGAGAATCTTAACATTTTCGTGCTTATAAATATTGAAAAAAAACACTCAATTTTCTTGGTAGTTATAAAATGCACAATTCTTGAGCATACATGTTACAAATTACTCCACACTCTGTTTTTATTTATAAATAATGTTTTTCATGTCTTTTCCTTTATGGTTTATAGATAGCTACACATGTTATTCCAAGGTACGATAATAACACAGAAATTGTTTTACGTCCTTCGCAGCAGAGACACTTCCTCATTAATATATTAACAGTATTAATATATTATTCGTCTTTTAGGTACTTCTAAATACCATTAAACCTTCAGCACTTATTAATTAAGTTGTTCAGTGCTGCAAACAATGAAACTTAAGACACAATGAAACTAAAAGATAATGAACATAGAAGACAACGTAAACGACATAGCTGAACCAAAAGATGGTTCAGCTGTTCACTCAAAAGTAATACCTCTTGCAACAGCAAATGATTATCTGAGGAAGACTATTGCAATGAAAAGCTACACAGGACTGTGCATTAACTGTTGGTTACTGCACGATCGGGAGTTACCGCAAGCAATTCACTAGGGCTCAGCCCTATCCAGAGATAACATTGAGGCCCAGAGAGGATGTTGTACTGCAGTCAATTGACAGGTCCTAATTTGAGTAGCATTTTAATTTGTTCAATGCTAGATTTTTGCTGAAAAAGGGAAAAAGTGTTGGGTTGGTAAATAACCATATATTGTTTTTTTTTTAAACGAACCTCGAGAAAAGGTAAACACAATTAATTAGCGAGATGTCAACAATGTTTGTGCTGACTGAAAAAAGTATGACCATTGTTTTGTGAAAGAAAGCAAACCAGAAAGTACTTTTTTAATGCACACATCCCCTGTGATTGTACGCTAAAATTGACAGTGTATTATCTGTAACACAGTGCACCGTCACCTGTCAGTAATGTGTTCGTGGGAGTTGAGGACTTTTAACAGGTGTGAGAGACTACCCAAAAGTAAGGTTTCAAATTGACCTTATTTGAATACAATCTATCAAACTAGAACATAGTTTGGTTAGTGTTTCAGAATATTATGTTTCAATACGATTGTACCGTCTCTCCACTTCATGTTTATTTAGTATTTGTGTATAATACTGACGAAGCTTCCTGATACCATGTTTGTTATTGTTATAAGAACAAATCAGACTAAGTCAACACTTTCTCATCACAGTTTTCTTTTTCTTATGTTGGGCTTGTTTCTTGTAACTTATTTACATCCATCCAAAGTGTAGGAGAAACTTAAATTATATCATTCGGTTAACAAACAATGGCGTAAATAGCTTTTCATGATAAGATTTAGTGTTGGTTAGAAATGCTTAAATCCGTCCATTACATGTATCTACAGTTGACTTAAGTCTCATGTCAATGGTAACTCATTTAGAATTTCTATATTTGTTATAACATCCAAAAATATATTTTTCTATACATCCAAACTATAGAAAAAACTAATAACTACACATTTTCTTACACTTCTCAACTAAAATATAGCTGTAAACGGAGATGAAATTAATACTGGGTAGAAATGGGTACATGGGGATAGCATATTACAGACATCTGTAGTTTTAAAGTTAAAGGCATTCGAAGTAGAATTTCTTCTTCTCTTAAAGGGGCTCATTGAGTTGATATCAGTAAAGATTGCAGTGATTTTGAAGCATACAAACACACGACAATACTCACTATTAGCATAATTAATCAAGTTTCACATCCTTTAGTTGTATGAAAACTGTCTACTTTGCTCTGATTGTGTGCATGTGAATGTACTAATGTGAAAATGTCTGGTCACAAAGTTTCAAAAACCAAATTTAATCGTTGGTTACTCACTCATTTATGTTCCAACGTATGTAAAACTTTGGGATCCCTTTAGTTTGACTGTTTGTCATTAGTATGTGAAGGAAACTTGACCGGTTTAGAAAAATTGAGTGAATTTCACAAAACAACTCAATGAGCCTCTTTAATCATATCGATCCAAATTTTAGCAACGACATGACAATACATTTTTTAAGCACTACAGTCTAAATATCTGTATGTAGTGAGGTATAGGGATGTGTGAAAAGGTTACATGCGTCCGTTACAGATATCTCGAGATATGGGCGCTAGAATTTCTTAAGTATATTTTTTTTTTAATGACGACTACCTTTGTCAGGTGTGAACAGGTAGTTAGTTATGACACTTAGTTATATAAATTACAGATTGTTTGACATGCATTTAGGCAAGTTCAGGGGAAGTTCAGAAGTTGCGAAATAAAATCCGGAGTCTAAATCCGTTTTGAGTTCATTACATCTATTACCGTTCTTGAAATATCACCCTGTTTGAAATATCATGCAAAACATGACGTGAAGTGTTTCACAGAGCAAGTTTGTCTTTTGCTAAGCCTGTATCTATTGCCTCTTTATTACTGATATTCGTATTTGTGATTATTATCGGTATTTTTGAAGAGGAATTGCATACTTCCACATTAAAGCCCTCTAAACAAATATATGTCTCAAATGTACTTGAAAAGAGGGTTAAGTATACAAGGATAAACATAAGACAAATCGTAGCAGTTCTTCTCTTGCCGTCAGGAATGTGTATACTTAGTCATGTTTATTCATGAGCCACAATTTCGATTTTTTGCAAATTCAGAAAGCAGCAATTGATCACATGTGTATCTGATCTCTGAGGAAGAAGGACAGCCCATTCTTCTTTCTCCTCCTGTCTGAAATGTCTCACCTTAAATATTTCTATCTTTGGTTAATTCTCTCTCATCTTTATCGTGATATTACTTAACGTTTGCGAATCCAATAAACAAATACAAAAGTCTTGAGTCATAATATCCACAAAAACTTGTCAGATGTCTATTTATGTGTGTAATCTTTTCTCTCTTTTCTCGTGTTGGTCAACGAATACGTTCACTCCGGTGGTTCTACTAAAATACTAATGAACGAAAATGTAGTTAATTAAGCAATGACACATGGGCTGTACATCTTAGAAAAAGGAAAAAATATGTAGTGGTCATAGCATCTAGAACTAGTTACAAAGGGCTGTCTCTCTGCAAATCATTTTACAAATATACCAAAGAAATGGCTTCCCAACAACTCACTTTTAACTCTTTATAATACACCTGTGCTTCCCAAGTTTAATTATTTCTTGTTTGGGGTAATGCACATACCTGCCTGATCAATAGTTTATTTAAGCTTGATATAATGTCAATATCTGTGAAGTAACTAACAAATCACTCACCGATGCATAAGTTGTACACTTGTACATTCACATTTGCGCGCAGCCTTCGACGACTTCACACTTACGACATAAACTTATATGACACCATCAACATAACAGCTACACTATCCTTACTGTAGAACACACACAGGCGTTTATTTCTAGAGTTCTCTCAACCCTGATGTTAAAAGTTTACCTTCACTGAATTCGTTTACACGAAGGCTAAACATTCCTTAGCATGCAAGTGTAACTAAATACCCGGCTTTCCTCCACGCTTCTTTTTGTATTTCCTCCTGTGATAACTTTTGCTTTAGTCTGTGTTTTTCCTTTTCAAAAAGGGATTAGGTTAAAGAAGTTTAAATTTCTTTCTAGTTAAAATATTGCTATTTCATGTACAGAGTTTTGGTATGTACATTATTGAAAATAGACTTGAGACTTGAGATTTCGTTGTTTGATGTATGTTCAATGTAGTGTAGACCTGAAAAAATTCGAAACATCTTTTTTTTTGTAAGCGGGTTGCGTTTTTTGCTTTCCTGTCAAACTGTCGCTTACAATAGATTACTGATCACAATTTTGTCCC
The DNA here is from genome assembly GCA_021234535.1 of Stichopus chloronotus. Lineage (NCBI taxonomy): Eukaryota > Metazoa > Echinodermata > Holothuroidea > Aspidochirotida > Stichopodidae > Stichopus > Stichopus chloronotus. Next base: position 10,987,824 of record CM037842.1, read on the forward strand.
TGTGCCGCCTCCATGTTTATGCTTCACTTGATGCAGCCGCCCTTTGAACCAGACAGTTTTAGTTTTCCAAAATTTCTCACCTCAAACCTATATCTCCAACTTTAGCATTGATTATTTTTTCATCTAGTTGTTCCTAACATCTTTTTTTGAACATATTCGCGAACATCTTATAGGTTACCAACGAAGGCAAGGGCTATCATTTATCGTAGGCTATGGATCCTCAATCACCGACTGAGGGCACTGCATTGTCCTCACGCTCTCCATCTTCAATACACTACATTTCACTTTCCTCGGCCGGTTCTCTCTCTTTCTCTCCATTCCGTCTTCTGCATTCGTCCTCCATTTTTTTTTTCTTTTCAGCATATGACCCATCGCAGCCATGACTGACCGGTCCATATGGCAATTGCCAAATTGATACAACTGTCAGTCCGAATATGCAACGTGAGCCGACAAAACCAAAATTAGCACACATGAGCTCTACAATTGCAACATTAGTTAGTCAGTCCGTTAGCTCGTTAGTCCGTAATTCAATTAATTCGTTATTCAGTTAGTCAGTTAGTCCATTAGTCGGTCAGTCGGTCAGTCTGTCAATCATTTAGTCAGTCATTAAGTCAATCATTTAGTTAGTCATTAAGTCAGTCTTTTAGTAAGTTAATTAGTCAGTTCGTTCGTTAGTGCGTTAGTTCGTTCGTTCCTTCGAACTAACTAATTAACTAAATGACTTACTGATAAAAAGTTTTGTACATTATAGTACATATAGTTGTGAAGTACATCTTTCAATTACAGTTTGAACAACAACCAAAGTCTTTTATCTGCGTGAGACAATCGGTTTCACACGACAATTGGTTGACTAGTTTGTTTCTTTTTTTCACTAATACAGATTTTCCAAACGGAGTGAATATCCCTGTCCTAAGATAACGCTATTCAGTATGTATGTACGCTTTAAGTAACGATATAAGTGGTAGTGTTTTTGATCAACCTTTTATTTGATGTCCCTCACAGTCCAGGCTATAGTCAGCTCACATGTCAGAGTTTTAGATCATATAAATTACATATCACTGAGAATATCGGAGGCACTCATTGCATTTCTTTAGGTCTATAAAGGAATAATAACTTTTCTTCCTGTCTTCTCTTTTTTTTCTTTTTTGAGGGGTCACACCCTCTAAAAAACTCTCTCTGACTGACTGTCTTTTGCAAAAATGATTCTGATAAATTAATCTGATCTTTCAATTCATACCAATTTCAACCGTCGTCCCAAAACTCTAGATAAAAGAATATATTTTACATGGTGGTAGATGAGGATTCACGATAAAAGGTGAAAGTCATACCTTGTATCGTATGTACTTTGGTGGTTGGTAAACTCCCAGTGGTTCTGAAGCCAACATGGTAATCGGAAATTACTCTAATAGATAGAAAGTTTTCACATCTAAGGAGATTTCAATATAAATTTACTTTGAATTTACAAATGATGGAGTATTTCTCGAGTTAATTAATATTCTCTATTCGATTTTTTTTAAAAACTCATAGATAGAGAAACTAGAATCCCGTCACAAACTACTACCGCCATTCTCCTTATATTTACTAACATTGTCCAAAACTATTTTCTCCTCATGCATTGTATACGCTGATATCTCAGACCACTTACAGGTTTTAGCATTCTTCTTCTCAAAGGAAGCTGCAAACCAAACCACAGTCTGCACATGAAACTTACTTGAAATATCAATATACTCGAGGAAAATTAGCTAATCGTAACTTACATTGTAATTCAGAAAGCTTGGAAAATGTATTTATAGAAGAAATGAGGAACAAGCCTGTAATGTACGTATGGCAAAATTTCATTATTATTTGAAGAAAAGCGTTCCGAAGGAAAATGGAAAACTAAAGCATAATTGCCCCTTTAAACCCTGGACTACCAAAGGAATATTGAAATCACAGTAAGCCTAATTCAGTAATAATCTAAAGAAAGTAATTGTGAACATCGTCTCCCATATTACACACATAGTTAACTTGCCTCTAAGTACTGGTACTTTCCACAGCAAAATGAAACTTGCCAAAGTGATACCCATCTATACAAAGGACGTTACCTAGCTGGTAAGGAATTATCGTCCCATATCTGTCATCTCTAGCTTCTCAAAAATCCTTGAAAGAGTTGTATATATCATACAGTATTATTTCTTAATGCACAAGAGCTTTCTTACTCATTCGCTGTCGATATGCTCTTATTGAGCTTTGTGATAACATTGCAAGTCGTTTATCCAAAAAAGAACATGCACGTGACATTGTTATGGATCTTAACAAAGCTTTGGATATTCTTGACCGTTATATCTTACTAAAACGTTAAATGTTATGGTATAAGAAGATATCCTCTTTTGTGGTTTGAAAATTACATTTCCTACAGAAAATAATTACACTACTTATAACAATATCAACTCTGATACTTTATTGATCCGATGTGGGTTTCTATCCTTGGACCTTGGTTATTTCTCAAATATATCAATGATATTTGTAACTCTGTTCATTACTTCATTTCATCATATTTGCTGACGATACGAATGTATCTTTATCTTACCATAAGTTTTAGCATCTTATTAAATCTATAACGAATGAGTTGACCGAGGTCTCTACATGGGTTAGAAGTAATAGGTTATTATTAAATGTAAATGATACGACCTGTATGCTCTTCAAGAATCAACGATAAATTAACACTTTCACATTTTTATTGACAATATGAATTGATTAAAATGTAAGTACTTAATTCCTAGACGATACAGTCTCTGAGGAAATGAACTGGAATTCTCATATAGCTAACGTTATGACTTCTGTATCACGTGGAGTTTAATAAGTTTATATTTTCCTTGACGAACCTTGGTAACTGTTTATAATTCGATTATACTACCTTACATTCCATACTGCAATGTTATTTGGTCTTGATAAAAATCTCAAATTAATGCTTCGTCGTCAGAAAAAAAACCGTTCCGATTTGCACAAACGCAGATTATGAAACTGATAACATTATTGTATCAGCTTCGCACACTTACTACACATGATACTCATAATCTCCAAATTGCTCTTGTTAGGTATAGATTGCATACTCACGAACTACCCGCCAACCTGTTGAACATGTTTCGCAACAACATTGCTATCCACAATTATCCTACCCGAACTAACTGAACAAAACTGCTCTTGCCCATCAATATATTCGACAGACTGGCCCCGACCATTGGAATTCTTTACCTATGGATATTCAAATGTGCCCTACGAAAACTAGCTTTAAGAGACCAATTAAGAATCTCATCTTGAGCAAATATAATAAGCAATACTGATTTTGTTTTTATCCACTACGTGGTACTACATACCTTAACGCCATTCTTCGACAAACTAATCAGCTGGCATTGTAACGAGTCACTTCATCCCCATCGTTTGTCTATTACACTTGATGTAGAGTACTCTCTTTACCCTTATTTCCTTTTTTACTTTCCCACATCCACTCTCCTCCCTCCTCCTCTCTCCACGCCTTTCATCCTACTCCTATCTTTTTTTTTTCCATCTACAATTTTCGCTGTAATTACCTGCTGGTAACTTTTGCTCTTCTTTACATACCTGTTGTTCATTCTTAATATGTATAACTTCGTTTACTTTTTTGGACGTCACCTCAAGCTCTCTCAAGGTTGATGATGACCCTTTCATGGATATGTTTATATTACTTAATAATTATGAAATTAATTACCTATACAATAATATCAGTTGTATATATGCATGTGTAAATGAATTAACTAAATCAAATAAATCAATCTATCGCTTGTAGCAATTTTTGTGTTAAAAAATTTCAATGAAGAGATATTCATCGCCATGTCCTTGATTAAATTCGTTGTCGTACATGTGATTTACCTATGGAAAAGAAAAACTGGTTGTGGCTGCTTGTTAAGAGATACCTAGCACATTTAGACATGATCTCCTGAAACTGTAGTTATTGATGGATCAGAGAAAATGTTGTTTCATTACTTATTTTTTTCCTGGAGACTGGTATGTCAATTTTAGAATGTAACAGATAATTACATATATGGTCTTCATGTTTATGCAACTACATTAAGTATCATCTTAAAGGAATACAATTTGATGTTGATGTCATTTATTCAGCAATCAGTACACGTTTTTGATTATCAGAATATATAATGAGAATGGGTTGGAATAAAAAATATGTTCTCACCTGATTATTTGTAATTTTATCAGAACACACAATATGTATTGCCAGAAAGTCGAAAAAATGTAAGACCAAATAGTTATTTGGTTTGAAATTCAATCAACACCCACTCAAAGACGCAGCCAACTTGAACTTTTTTTTACCGCCAACTTTTCTTTCTTTAACACAAAGAAGTGGAGTTTTCCTAAGAGTATGTGTTGAAATTTGTGTTGTTAACTAAAAGTTCACCACTGCGTCATTTCCCAACTTTTCAGCTCTTAAGAAAAGGTACTCGTTCCTCAATTTCGTGACATGATTAACTTCTGCACCAAAGTACACTGGAAATAGTACAAAGTCGAAGACTGTGTTTCCACTAGCTGTTCATCAACCTATGTATAATATACGTACAAGACGTTTCACCGGGGTAATGTGAATTTTAAACGTATTATTATGCTGCACAAATTATAAAGCGGTAATCAGGGACGGATAAAGGGGTGAACGGGGGAATGCAACCCCCCCCTTAATAATATTACATAACTTAATACCATCGCGGTATTTACTTATGTAATAACCCCTTTTACCTATGACATTAATTGATAGGCCTAGCGTAAGATCTTTCAGATACATTCATACTGTGTGTCTATTAAAGTGGTGAATCTTCTGTGTCATCATAAATTTAAAAAAACCTTTCAGGTATGACCTAAGTCAAAAAGGACGTTACTGATATGGTTGTTATTAATTATGCTTTCCTTTATTACGGAAGGAACAGACTGTACGAATAGTAATGATGTTGAGCCGATGTGGTGAGAAGGGTGGGGTGTTTATTCCTCTTTCCTCTTTTGCTTTTATCTGGTTATTCTTCTGTGTATTTGTGATATTCACTTTTAGATATGGATTCCCTTTGGAAAATTCGGATGAAAATTGGGAACTTTGAGTTCCTGAAAACTTCAGTGAACGTCAAAGAAAACCGGGGAGTTTGGAGCAAATATAACAGGAGGAATTCAGAATGCCACAAATTCTGGCCTGTGGAAGAAACTCAAGAAAATACTACAGACATCGTGACAAGAGGTTGCTCGTGAAAGGCGGGACCCGCTAACCTGAAGTTATCTCCTCAGAGATGGCCCAAAATAAAAGTGAAGAACTAGACTGGTAGAAAATATAGAGGCGCCACGATGAGTGTAGGCATGTAAACTGTAAACAATAACTGAAGTTCTCAAACTGGTTTTAATTGGTGAGAGTCCTGGCATACTCACAAAGATTCCTAAAAAGTGTCCTTTAATTTTGCCCAGAAAAAACACTCAATGGCTAAGAAATAACATTGCCAAGGAAATTAATTTAGATAATTTACCAGAGACATCTTGGAATATTGCAGCAAGGGAAGAAATTGGGAATGTGAAGGTAGGTGAATAGAATTTAAGCTAAGGACCACTAAAACACGCAATACTCAGTGGTGTCATTGCCTATACTAAAATCTGATGTAGGAAGTTGAAGGGCGTTTGGCAGATTAGCCGTAGATAGTGCAGATCGGTTTGAAGCAAAAGAAGATGTTAACGTCAAACTAATGTTAGGTATGGGTGTTTGTTTGAGGTTGGCAGTCTTGGTAGGGCTGTCTCTTCGGGGGACCTCCACAAGCTTGAGGTCAACAATACAGAAAGATCCCTGACGCGTGCAGAGAGCTGAAAGTCCAGAAAGTGGTCGGTTTAGCTTTGCTAATTAGAGTTCCATATATTTATTACTCGATCAGAATACAGAAATTTGATAAAAATCAAGTGGACGATGGAAATTGAAAATTACATGATGGTGGCGAGAGACAAAAAGACGGTACGATGACCTAGACCTACATAGTTTACAAAGACAGGCAGGTGAGACGCATGCAAAGAGAGACGCTTTCAGTTCAACAGCAAGATTACCAGTGTCCGTGCCTCGTGGTTGTCGACTCTTCTGAGTCTGAGAGTCACGAGATTGACAATGACGTTGACCAATCAGAAGCGTAAAGGTCTTTATATAAATCGTTGTCAACCATGATTAACTAATTCCATAATCATTGCGAAATCTTTCTAAGTAACAGTGTATGCTCAGCGAATTCCAATGTCCACACCAACTAATGTACGGAATAAAGAAAATGTTAGTAAAGTGGGATAAAAACCCGGAAATTGAAATTTGTGTGAACCCTGAGGCATGGAAGAACGTACCATTCACGATAAACTTAATTTGTGCTTCTAAACTTTTTTAGCTTCAAGAGCAGTACATATGGAGATGGCCTTCAGCTTAAAGATAATGTGAAAGTGATAAGATCTCGTAAGCAAACACGACTGTGGTCACATGAGAGCTAAGTTTCAAAAGATTCTAGATAGTAATCCGTATAGCATTAGAAGAAGATGGCGGAGGTTACATGCAGAAACGAATGAAGCACAATCAGAAGGTAAATAACAGGATAGTTACAACTTTAAATCGTAGATAGAAGTGAAGAAATGAAAAACGCAACTTTAAATGTTAATGATGTTGTATTACAGTCAACGTCAGGAGACAGTGATCAGTAAGAAGAGCATTTGAGATCTTCTCTGACGCAGATGCTCTTGTAAGAGTTTCAAGGACAAGAAGTAAATTGTTAACAAACATTACTAAGATTAGTTTGTTCAGTCGTCAAAAGATTAATTAGTTTATTTGTAAGATCGTCACTAAAAAATGAAACAAAATATGTAACGTTTTTATGTAAAATGTGTACTTGAGGTACAAACCTCAAGGAAGGGGAAATCTTCTGAAGGTTAAGGCATACTTTCAGTTATACAATTGGTTACTTCCGGATAAGGTGAATGCCATCCATAGTATACCAGACAGTTGTTTTTTTATGCAAAGTTAGTTGGGAAATATTAGAGACAGAGAGAGGAGAAATAATTGTTTTGCAGTAACCGTTCCGTCCCCTTCAGACACAGAAAGAGGTAAAATTTAAGTTAACACTAGTAATATCGAGGAAAACTGAAATGAAAACTGAAGTGAAATATAAAATAAAAAGAGAAAACAAAACGGATGAATAAGAAAACTACTGAGCACACCGTTCCTATCAGTGGTGCTTTTTCACCTCCTCTGGTGAACAAACATTTTATTCAAGTTACGCATGTCTTTGCATATTCGTAAACTATATTCGTAAAATTAACATTCATTTGTGGGACTGGGTTTTGAAGATGAAGTGGGCCAGAACTAATTTTACCAAATTTTAAGATAATGATCAACAGTATTGTTGAAAATATGTGACACAACCTCAGTTGTACTTTTGGTTTACTCTCAGGTCATTATCAGCTTGCTTGAAATTTTATTCCATTCTGGAACTCTTTTTCGTTGGATTTCTTCTAAGATCGAAGAAGTAAAATGGCGACAAGGCACGTGACTCTATTAATCACCACTTTGTTTAAGTTTACGGATAACTATTACAAAATTAGATAACATTGACTGTTTCATGCCAATAACACACCCTCAGCTATTGCTATGTGCACTCCATCCGAGATAGGATTTAGAGGGTAAGATTTACATATACTTTTTGAGTAGTCTTAACATTCGTAAGATAAAATAATCAGTTAATCGTTCATTGATAAGTATGTTTGCTTTTTAAGTAAAATTTCCTTTCACTGTTTTGCAGAACAATTACATCAAAGTCACACTTAACTCTGTTTTCAGTGTAAGACACATCACTTAATCATCATTGTTATTAAGTCTACAAAATACACTTGCATATCAGACTATTCCAAACAAACTGTAATATGAAGTAATTAGAAATTTTATCTACAGGTCATGACCCAGAGTTTTCTTAACAGCCGTTATAAGAATGAATGCGTAGTGGTTCGAAGTATTTAGAATTGGAGTTGGAAAGTAAAGAAATTGGTTAACACTACGTGAAAGTGGTGAGTGCGTTGTGTTAAATATAATAGAAATATCTACACAGTTACAAATATGTTGAAACTACAACTATCAACTACATATTGTAGTTATGATATGACTTACGTATGTATGGAGGCATATATTGTAACACCATATAGATATCCCAAAACACAACCAAGAAAATTTTACAATATTCAAGAGACCGTATATCTTTTCTGCATGCGTAATGGTATATCTGCAATGAATTGATAGTATTCGAGGATTTCATAGCTATATAAGACGGTGGAGTGGGTATGGCGTAGGAACTGTGTGAGAGTAACTGCTCGAATATCTGCTTGGTAAAATGGAATAAAAGCATGTAATAGTGCAACTAACGGCGAACACTTGTAGCTTAAGCATTGACATAATACAACACTAAAACAGAATTGTCAAAAACTGCAGACTAATTTTCAAGTATCGACTTATTCCTTCATGATAATTAGTAGATTGAAGTACTTTTAAAAATATGAATAAACAAATACTGTTTTATATATGACCCAGACATACGACAGTTTGAGAGTTAAAATTTTACAGGTAAAAGAGATTATATTCAGTTTTTATTGTGATGTAATTGGGAGAAAATTCACAAATTCAACTTTATAGACATTACCCTGAAGATCTCTTCAATTTGCTACCAACCTGGATGAGGCAAGAGTCATAAAAATGTAAGGTTAGAATACTTTACAACCATAAACGTTCTCCTTATATGCTCAATAGAAGGCCTTAGGGTATAGTTTGGAATCCAGCAGTCAAAAAGAACTTTAGACCTGACAATGAGAACAACAGAAATGAATTTCCTTGTGGTTAAGAAGCTAGCCACATCGGTAGCCCTTCATAGTAATGTAGAAGTTGTTGTTATTTATTCTAAAATTAAAATTGTGTTGCATGGTTAATCCGCTCAACGGCTTTTACAGAGAAGTTACAGAATCAATTCTAGTCACCAGCTGCACCCATGCATTTTTGTTTTAGTATTAGAAGTTTCTTTTGTTAATGATGGTTATAAATCATTTAAATGAAACTATAGGGCCAATAGAAAGGGCTGTATTCTATACATACACATTTTCTAAATACCACATTGTCACATTTGACAAATGATTTGTAAAAAAAAAAACTATACTTTATCTGAAGATACTTTTCCGGCCATGGGAATGATGGTTCTGGCTCGTCGGTCTCAATATTAGCAAATTTTTCTGCGCTGAACGGTGGTGTTCCTTGGGTTCCGTAGAAGATGCAAACAGGATAGAAAGATAAGTTCGTTTTTGGATTATGTTGTATATATACAGCTAAAGACTGATTCAAACACTGAAAGGTTTTCAGTATTTTATTTATATAGGTAGACTTAACTTTTTCCTATATCATCCAGTCACGTTTAAAAGACACCAATATATATCAATATATGAAAATCTGTGTACAAGTCCCTTGTGTTAACATGGGAACAAGATTACATCAGAATACTCTCTCTCAAACATTTACCTGCTGCCATTATTTGCCATATCACTACTGTTGTCGACCACACATCACTCGAGCCTGTGTATTCTTTCATTTGCACGACCTCTGGAGCAAAATCATTCAGAGAAATCGAATCCATCTAACGTTATTAATATAGAAACAAACAGTAGAGGAAAAAGAAATTTTATTTCGTTTTGGAATATTTTAAAATTTGTGCAATTTCAAAATAAAATGGTCTACTCTAAACACTGTTGGGCATGTTTTCATGAAATTATGACGTGTTCACATATGAAACAGCATCAAAACAGACTAATGGATTGTGAAAAAAGGTTGAAGATTTTCGCAATTTTATGGAGGGCTAATGGAACTCGATTTCATCTTGATGATTTCATCGACGTCGTTCGTCACTCATATCACGCTTTGCAAAAAATGACATTGATTTAAAGCTGCATCTAAACAGAGTTTCACGTGGTATACACAGTTACGAGGGCGACATATCAGCAGTGTAGCCTACGGCTCTTACCTGAATGGAAGAACAAGCGACAGGCGAACACAAAACAGACAAAATGTAGTAAGAGTAAACGTACTCTATTCCATATTTTGGCAGGCAAAGCTGTCCTCAAAGCGAACGAGTAAATCATGAACTGAAGACAAGTAAAGTCCCTTGGCTGAAAACACGAGAAAGAAGAAAATCACCAAAGCAGAACAAAGCAGCAGATATAAAGAAAGAGAATGGCCACGGTGGGTCACATAAGAAAGCAGCACACAAACAAAGGGAACCTCCCTAGAACAAAACTCAAAACAAAGAAAAATAAAAAAGGGGATACAAAATGAGGCAAGATTATACAAAAACACGTTCTACGGTTTCTTACATGGCTTTTCTTGCTATGGAAGCCCTCATCTGAGTTACGACCCAACGGGAGCAGAGTTTGAAGCTTAAATAGCCACTCTCGTTCCTTTCTGTTTATAGTCTGCTCTAGAATGTGAGGATTCTTGTCGTGCCTACCATGTTATTGGACTGTGTCTAGGATCTGGCAGTCGAGCATGTCAGAGGAATACTCATGGAGATGATGGTACAGCCGTGTTGTCAGGCTATTTTGACACACGATGCAAATTACGCTGATGATGCATTAAAGACGTTTTCTGATACCTTTCGTGGGCACTTTGACAACTGTTTCCAAACCTGTTCGTCGTAATATGGAGGCAAACAATACCAATCATCCGTGGATCACATGTGCTATTGCTTTTTTTCCTGCAAAACTAAGTGCACGGTGTACAAAAAACACATTGACAACAGAACTAATGAAAAATTGAAGTTTTTTCTCGAGATTTCCATACTTCGGTTATTAGACTTGCCCTAAAAAATTTTATTATTGCAATAAGTTCGATAGTTGAGAGAATGTTCTGTCAACTTTATCATTCACAGTAAAAACACTGAAAATGCAGTATAACAAAGTAGCCACAACGGCTCCATCATCCGTGAGCACTCAGAAATAAGTGATATTTTTAATGTTTTTTTTCTACTCCCATCGGTTCGAAAAGTCAAACTAGCATTCCCAAGGTCTCTACTGCTTCACACAATCACTATTTTACTTCCCCCAGCAGTAGTTCTTTGAACTTGGAACTGCACAAACACAACAAAGTCCTATGTACAATTCTTAATCTTTAAATCTATTTCCTAGGTCTTGATGAAATTTCTCCCAAAGTGGCTCACTTAATCAGCTCTCTTTAGTACATACGTTTAATTTATCTTTTGATCAGGGTGTTTTTCTACCACCCTAAAAATAGCTCGTGTTATTACTGTGTTTCATAAAAGAATTTTTAGTAACAGTAACGTAAGACCAATGTCCCTTCTGCCCTGTTTCTCGAATATTAATGAGAATCTAACGTTTGTTCGCTTATATGACTTTCTTGCTAAATGAGAAATTCTATATGATTATCAAATTGGGCTTTTGCCTGGGCGCACTACTGTTCGCGCCCTTTTGCTCTTCACTGGTTTATTGACTGATGCATTTGAAAAGAAAAGACACATTTCTTGAAACCTCAAAAGCATTTCTCTACCTCTATCATAACATTCTGTAAAAAAAGAACTTGACTGCTAAGGTGCACGATGTGTCTTACTAACTGATATAGGAGTTACTTAAATGTAAGAAAGCAGTACGCTTTTCTTCGTAATATTAATTCTGATTACGTACCAATTGATTGTAGCGTCACACAGGGCTCCATTCTTGGACTACTACCTTTTATTATCTATGTGAATGATCTCTCAAAGGCCAGTGAAAGACTTCATTTCATTTTGTGCGCCTATGATACCAATATTTTTAGCTCCAATGATAACCCCGCTACTTTTATGGAAATCATACGTAATAAATTATATAAAGTACTTGAATGGTTTTGCACCAATAGATTATTACTCAATTTAAACAGAAGGGCCTCTACCCTCTTGTGAAGCCATAATTGCCAGCCCCCCCCCCCCCCACACCCTCCCACCTAATCGTGTCGTTGATTACAGTGACACTGGCGTGCAACTCAACTATTTACTGCCAACTTACTCGGAAACATCATATTCAGTCTATTGCTAATACCATCTCTATGATATTGGTATCATCGCCCACCTCAGTCTCTGTCTTCCTGGTAAGAACTCGGGCAGTCTTTACAGTACTCTTATCAATCCATATGTCTCCTTTTGTATGCTACCCTGGGAGATTCTTATTGTTTCAATATTTACCTCCTTTTAACACTCCAAGGGAGAGCTGTTCTTCTTATACTTAACTGCCATTCATCTCATTTCTTGAAATGACTCATTCGCCAAACTTAATATGCTTCCTATTTTCGGTAATTCATCGCTATCAAGTGGTATTTGTATGTGCTCTTGGATTAGACATACCCTTCCGAATATCTTGAGGCGTTTTTGGTCAATTCCGCCATGAAACGTATACTCACCTTACTCGTGGCAGACATTCTCTCTCTACACCTGCCATAGATTTAAATCTTCCCAACATACAATTCGCTTCACAGGTCTTGACTTATAGAACTCCCTTCCCACAGTAATTCAATCTTGTAACTCTAACTCATGTTAAAGAAATCTATGAAGTTTTATTTAATGGACAAAGTAAACGAAAGTGATTCTTTTTTTCTTTCCCTTTATTTATTCTCTTTGGTCTTCCTTTCTGTGTATCTTAGGACTCATACTTCAAGCTACATGGAGCTTCCTCTGATTTATTTCCAAGGTATTTATCTAATCTTATTTATGTATATACTCTGTGACTCAAATAAATATTAACGAAACAAACGAACGAAAGAAAAAGCGAAAACATTTGAAGTTATTTGTGAAGGAAATTCTCAACAAAACAGTGATTTTTAAAAGAAGCTTCTAGCCATATATTGAAATAAAAGAAAACCGTTACCTTTGCCAATCTTAAACCAGCTATGGAAGCCGCATCTGCTGCTAGACAGAAATCGTATAACTTAACTTGCCCCTTCGTCGTAACTAAAATCTTCTTTAACGATAACCCAGGATGCAGGAACTAAACATTCATCAAAGAGAAATAGGATGAGGAGACTTTTGTTTATCTTTTTGGCATTTTCATTTTTTTACCGATGTATGGAAATGTTATGCTTGCGTATCTTTGACTTGATCTACCACCATAAGTCATTAAAAGTGACCATAAGTCACTAATGCAAGTGACGATTGATAAAAAGTTCATTGTAGTTTAATTCAGACAGTGCTCTATTCGTAAAACAGCCTATTGTTTTACAACATATAGATATGTTTTTGTATTCCCATTACTAAGATAGATCCGCTAGTTAATTTATTTTTTGTATTCCATTTCTTAGCTTGACAACATATGGCCTATTATTCACGCTTATCGGGTTCGTAGTCGATATCATGCAATGAATGGCAGCAACGCAAGTCTCTGTGCATTTGAATAAAAATGTGGTAAGTGCTCCACTTAACTTAATTTTAGGTACAAAGTATCGTAAAATTTGACATTGTTCTAGTTAAAGTGGAAGGGAGAATGTGTTAGAGACCCAATCAATTCTAACAGATTAGTGTCCACGGTATCATTACTCGTAGAATACACAAAAGCTATTCATGCGCCTCTTCTTCATGTGTAAGGGAAATAGGGCGTGTAGAGTAGACCAGCATGGCATATAAAGAAAATAGCTTTCATGTTAAGCCATTCTGTCTCAACTCCAATAAATATCTGCTTCAGCTCCAAAACACTATGTACGTGATGAATAATGGAAGAGCATCATTTTAAAACGTTTGGGTGAACCAATTATTGTAGAGCAAGAAATAATTACCTTTCTATCTGTGAGCGACTTATTTCGAGAGAAAAAGGCTACTGTCCTCCCTTACCTTGAATGATCTATGAGTGTATGGTCACAGACATTTTCCCATAAATGGTTGTTATCTGTAAGATTTCCTCATGACACTATAGGATTACAATACAATATACCACGATATGCCTAGATTGAAGTTAACATTCACCGTTTTGTAGGTCGAGTGTGTACAAGTAAGTCATTAAATGCGTCCTTTAGTGCTCATAAATGGTAAAGGTTACACAAATAATGCGCCAGTGCCCTATATAAGGCAATATAATAGTAGGTCATAGTTTTCTTGTAAAATGCAATGATCATTTAATTTTATACCAACTTATTGGCAAATGTTTGTCATATCTCACCCCAAATGTTTTTATCATAGCCATTCCTTCCAAAACACCCCTCACGTATTTGATTAAATCCGGCACTGACAACGAGCTGCAGCAATCGTAATCTCCTTTCTTTTTCGTGTCCCGACTTAGTATGTTGTGCATTGTCTCACATATATATGGTTCCGTCTCAACATATGGTGTCTCTGGAACCAGGAAATATGCCGATATCAACCTAAATGAAGCACACAACAGATACTGTGCATATTGTGTCATTGTACTTTTTCAAAAAGCGTTTGAGAGAAATTATCCCTTTGAACGCTGAACAAAATCTATAGAGAAAGAGAGGAACCTTACTACTGTTAGTCATCACAGCATTAATCTTTGTAAGATGGTAAGAGTCAGGCAAAGTAAGGCATTCCTCGACGAGTTTCTTCCAGTGGATGACATTCTTTTTCATGACATTTTCTGAAAATCCAATGCAGCATGTTTTTATATTTCATAATAAGCAATCAAATGAAATTTCAAGTTTCCCTAAAGTATACTTGACTGTACTCAAAAAATCAAGTTTGCAATAGAACATGAACAAACAGCTAAGAAGCAATTAAAATTATCTAGACAATTTCTTCATTTTTTTATATTTTCTTTGGTAGAAGAGGACGATATTAACTCCCCTATGTCATCTTGACAACCCTCGATACAAACATTCTTACTAGGCGAGCGAAGGTGTAATTATTTGAAAGTTCAAACAGGGCTTGTGGCTTGTAGAAGCAAAACGTGTTTAGTCATATAGACATTGAATCAAGAAGGATAAACCAAAGGAAGATAAAATAATCTAACATTTAATCTTTTTTTTTTTTAGCAAAACGTATTTAATCATATAGACATTGAATCAGTAAGGATAAACCAAAGGAAGATGAAAAAATCTAACATTCAAATCAAATTAAGCAAATACTTTTTCTTTTACAAAAACTGTATTAAAGTCGATTGTGAAATTCAATCTCTTCCCGCCTGCACAGGTGGGATAGTATCACCATAGACATAATTGTACGTTAGAACAATTAGATGTAACTGACAAGTTTGAAAAAATGTACACAGAAATATAAATAAATAATGGGACACAGTCTCTGCAGCCTTTGATATTGTTTTTTCATTTCATTCTGTAAAGTGCCCACTAAATGAGATCACATCTTGCTACATCAATGGAAACATTGACATTGATTTATGTAGCTAAATACAATTACAACTGTATCAAGCTGCTGTGTTTTAAGAAAACAAACAGTAATGCTGAGGTTTTGATATCCGATTCAGGTAGAGTTACTACGGTAAAAGGGTTTCAAATGCAGAGAAGAGACTGTATTCGCTATGTGAGTCGGATGGTCTTAAAGTTAGAACAATTACCTACACACGAGTGTGCAGCGTAAGCATGAAATCAGAAATAAAAATTGCCAAGTCAAAGGAAAGCGAAGCGAAATGCGTTTCGCGTTGATGTTTTCCAGTTAGTTCGTTTCTCATTAGTCAGTGACTTCCTCCTGCTTTCAAAAATTTTTGTTCAACTTTGGAAACAAAATGACATTTTAATAAAAAGAAATCCAATGTCTATTGTGTCAGGAAAAGCTAAACTGTGAGCACACAAAAACATTCTACTAGAAGTAAGCAAGACTGAATTTTTACATAGGAATAATTGCCTTCACAGAATATCTCAGGGATCTTCAGTTTCCATTACTAACCTGTGAGAGTTGTTATTATCACACACTTTGCTGTTTCCCTCGAAAGGTTGACAGATCCCATCCATCGTTCGTGTACTGTTCCCGCTTTTATACATACCACTTTAGAAAGATCGTTCTCAGAAACTATCCGTTCCTCTGCTCTCTGCTCTTGGGCATCATAGTAATCTAGAACAAAAATTGATTGTTAGAAACATATGTCTTTTTACTTCTTTTTTTTTTTTTGCATATTTTGCGATAACCGATCGTTATTATTTCAAATGCCTCCATGTCCACTTCTACAAAACTGCTTTTAAAGAGAACTACATTATCACAACGACCGGAGTCGTTTCATTCAAATAACTTACTGTCGTCGCTAGTTGCGATGTACTTTCCTTCAGAGTAAGAAGATGATAGGTTTTTCCTGAAGAATGAAAATGTAGTGTCTCATTGTATGAACATATGTATCGTGTTTAAATTTAATCACTGCTCAATCATGTTGCAGCCTATGAAAAATTAAACATTCTTTACAGCTTTACAACAGTAAATGTTACTAATGCTGCAAAATTCTGTGAAGAATATATGAATGTATTATGTGCCTAACATGATCAGGAGAGAAATATAGATCTATTGCTTTTTGAACTGTTCTGTATGAATGTCATGCACCGATATGATTTTTGACATATAGAGCGCAGTTGTTCGTTCGCAGTTCGAAAATACAATACATATAATCCATTGACAGTAATAACTTATATTGTAAGCTGCCTTCAAGACTTAACACTGGAGGTGTATTAAAGTGGTGAAATCGCAACCTCAGTTGGTGTATTATAATACAGAGCATTTCCATGCTTATTATTTTAGCCAGTAGAAGTATATAGAAACTGTACGTATGTTCAGCATGGTGCTGATAGATCTATGTTCCTAAGAATGATATGTTTTACTCTTATGCACCATCCCAAGGATAAAACTTAATTACTACAAATTCGTGTATGTGGTTTTGTTTTTCCGAAAATGAAGCAATATAAGAATTAAGAATTACAAGTGTAATGTGTCACATTTATTTAAATGTAAGACATGTGTTACAATAGAAATAAAAGCCTTTGGATAAAGTATAATTTGCAACTGATCATTCTTTGAAAGTTTTGATTTGGACAGAAAAAGAACCTACCTGGTCCTGTCAGGCATTAGTGTTTGACAAACTGTAGAAAAAAAATGGCCCCTCATGTTAACTGTATTTAGATATTTTCGTGATTATGACGAGAATTATGATGTTTACATGTTTACAAGAACAAGATAAAAAATTTTAAAACGTTTGTTTTTGGGGGGTTTTTTTTGTAATCGCCGGGAGAAATGTTCCAGTAAATGGTAACTAGAGTTCGGAGATTCTTGTGGAATTGGTGACGTACAGTTGACGTACATGATGATAGACTTTCAATTGTAATATGGATGTTGAATACCGTGGCTATTAAGCTAGAAACGTAGAGCACTGGAAGAAGTAGGTTCTATATTCAGACCTTGCATCTCATCCACTGCCTATGAAATACATTCCAATGAAAATGTGACACTTAGCAATGACTGCTAAGGCGTTTCCGTGGTTGTCGGTGAACACGTACTAGCAAATTAGAATTTACCAATTATAAAACTCATTTGGTACATATCGTTTGTAAATCAGAACATTCGATAAATCATTCCAGTTTAAGTTGCACATTTCAAAACACAGGTCACTTCACAAGAAATTTAAGCTGTGAAAATTCAAACCAAACAACAAGCAATCGAGTGTAACAGCACATTACAAAGTTAGATTTGATAATGAAATTAAACTGTCAGTTTTGGCTTCTAAATGAACTTGGAATAATAGCATGCACTTGTTTTTGGAATATTTTATAATACGTTGTTATGTTGACTTAAAGGCAATTTATACTGGGCAAGGGCTACTGCTCTCCTGACTTTACTGCAACATATTTTAACATCACTTAAGGCATCAACTTGGTAATTGACTGCATAATCTCCCTTTAATGAACAATGTGGATAAAATAAAAATGTAACTTACACCCTAAGTCTTTGTTACGCATTGCTACACAGAATACAACTATTTGGACGTAATTATCTTTTGTAACTTAAAAAGGAACAACTGTTTGCCTGGTTGTTCAATACTCATTGAAAGTCTGTCAGTAGTGTCCATTATCTGGGGTAAGCTATGATCTTGATCTCTAGATGAAAAAGAAAAAATAATAACATCTGTATTTAATATACACTTTAAAGGTCTTGATTGAATTGCCATGGCAATCATGTCACAATTTCATAATTATATTCAGGGGTTCTTTTTTCAAAACTTATCGATGCACCCAGACCAATATTTACAATAGGAGGCTATAATCCCAGGCCAAAATTTCAAACAGGCAAATTTAAGGAAGCGAATTAAGGTATGTTTACTTGTGTTTTCCTAGGTAAAATAAAAACGATATAACAACAAACTTTGTTATCCGTCGATATGTTGATGTCGATTTTCAGATAATTCCATAAGGCTAAGAAAGAACTTGTATGTTGAATTGAACATCAGAAAGACAATGTGTAGCAACTTACGCGTCTCTTGCTGTTGTTGTTTGAGCTGTAGTCAAGAAAAAGTATGTACAGTCCAACTGTGTTCAATATTTGGATAAACGTATGTAACACAAAGGGTAATATTGGATACCATTTGTCCATTACGAAAAAATAGAAATTTGAAATTCTCCTTGGGAATTACTTTTTTTTATAAATGACAGATCATTCTTTGAAGGACATGCATGTTGAATGTTGAGTTATATTCCATTATTTTGTCATCTTTAAGTAATAACAAATCGGTCAAATTACATCAGTAATGTATTATGGTCATTATGCAATGGTCTTCTTGAACCCGTCTGACGATATAGCCAATAAAGAATGACCTGTTTATTTCAACCTTGATAACATAACTTATTCAAACTTTCTCACTTCATATTAATTTTTTATACACTAACAGCAGATGATTTGGAAGACGTGCTAAGCAAAAGCCCAAAAGATAAAAGGCATTACTGGGCGATCATTTCGATTTTTTGAATTGCGTCTAGTTTTCGAGGTAATGCATTGTCCATCAGCTAACGGGTGCCCCGTGTTTCACTTTACGCTCCGACTTTATGAAGCGAATGCCTAAGTACATTAAAACAGACAATGATTTCTTTACTACAGGACCACGCAGACATTTTAAATATGTCGCGCTACGAATTTTGAATTTGTGACACACTAACAAATTACGCAAAAGATTTTCTTCTTTTTGGGAACTAGACAAATATCTTCAAAATTTCTCAATCAAGTTTCACGAAAAATTCAAGAGAATAAATAAGAACAATATGTAGTGTGGAAATGTAGCAATGATTGTGCTTATTTTTCATGGTGTATTTTAGATCAAATACAGGACATTGATGCAGTTTGGGATATTAAAAACTACTACACAAAAGTTAAGTCGTAAAGTCATTCAGTGTATGAGCAAAGAATTTTAATATAATTAATTACATTCATACAACACGATGAAGTCCAAATGTCTCACTGGCAAATTGAGAATTTCCTTTCCACAAAAACAAAAGAAAATGAGAACATTTTGAACATCATTGGGCAAACATTGTCCCAACTATACATTACACGGCAGAAAAACTTAGAGTGCCCTTTGACAAAAAAATACTTCCCAATGTATGTTCTCTCGACACTTGTTTTCACTGCTAATAACACATGGGACACAATGTGAGGAAAATGCATTATAAGATTCGTTTACTTTCTGAAAGGTCATGTATGCCGTATAGTATTCAAGGGAGTCTGAAGTGCACAAGTTTTTGAAAGCCCCGGTGTTCGAGAATTGTAACTACTTGTATGCCCTACTCCCTCACAGGGAAGCTGACAGTAAAAGCATAGTGTAGGAAAGGTTCCTCTACGATTCTAACAGTTTGATACCAATTCTAATCCTGGTGATAATTTGCTTATACTGGGATATTATACAAGAAAATATTACCTACAACGTCACTTTGTGAATCAAAATAAAACACTCAAGCTAAGACGTCTTTCAAGCAATCCCTGCATACTTTTCCATTTTCTTTTTCAATGTAATAGTTGTATGCTGCAGTACTTCTATTCAGCAATTTTAGACATATACACACTTCCGGATGATTGGTAATGCCTAATTTGCATTTTTTTTTTTAAGCAAGACTATTCAGTGCCCCTCAGTGAAAAGTGTAAGGTCATTTGAATACACAAAAAATGCACCAAAAATATTCGTTTCTTCAAGCGATCATTTACTTTAATAATGTCTAAATTGTTTCGTGACATAGGTTGCCTAGTCAAACTTCTAGAAATCTTTACCATCATCATGGATCAAATTATTTCAAATATGAAATATTGCATTGAAATATGAAAGATTGCATCTTTTTAATGGTGTAAGAAACTTTTGACTGATGAATACGAAATTATCAATATCCTCACACACCATCGTTTACATGTAACTGCCGAACTAATGATTTTCATTCAATAGAGCAAAATATCCTCAGTCTATTATGAATGGAAACGGTATACCTATACTCACTTCCGTCTACTTTGGAAAAAGCACCAACGAGAAGTATACAGGAAACGTGTCCCATTGTTCCAATCACGACGAGCCATAAATGTTCTGAAATTTAGCAAAAAGTGTTACTATTTGGTATCAGTTTCATACCAAGTAACTTGGCAATCTTTTATTTTTATTTATCTGTTGCTTTCATCATGTAATTTGTGGGTAAACAGTCTGCTGAGAGTCCTCACAGCCACGTTACGTTTACACAACTAAATTTAGTTAAACTTAGATTCATTGATCAAAAGTATATTGTATTTACAGGCTCGTAGAAACAAGCTTTCATTAAATAAAAGTATTCACCCTGGGTTTATGACTTTTATAGGACAATTATTTTGTTAGTCTTTATAGTAAAGAGTCTTAATGATTGTAGCAGTGTACGGTTGCTTCACGAGTGAACAATACATTTGAGTTGAAAATATGTAGAATGCTATGAAAAAGAAACTGCCTGATTAGCCAAGAGAGGATCAAGCTATAACAACAATCAGTTAATGAGTAAATCAAATCTAACACAAACATTTCTTACAAAATTGCTTGTGCTCACTGTAAAACTGAACATTATTTAATGTACCACTTGTTATCCTATTACAATCTTTTTTGTATTGCTTTGAGATTATTTAAACAACTATTGGAAGAGTAATCGTGAATATGTTTCGTAATGCATATGAGCTTTCAACTAAAAACAGTTCGAACTTGCAACTGACAACTATTCAGCATTACGTATTTCATTCTCAATGCTGACTAGCGTTTGGTAAAATATTCAGTACTCTTGCTTGAAACTTCCTAGTAGAGTAACACCATTTTAGCTAAGATTTAGGATTATTTTTCGTCTTGAAATGATACACTAGTTTCGAAACTGCCAATGGCCCTTCTATTTTTAAATGTGGTGTCAATAAAGGAAGGAAGCAAACTTTCACTCAACTGAGAGAACCGGGTAATTGTTATGTAAATATATGTTTTTTAAAACTAACATTTATAGATTACCTACTTAAACGATTGTTGTTTAAAAATATCACCGTTAATAATTTATACAACATGTGGAAATATGTGGAGTGTGAGTGACACTATTACTTACCCTTGTTGGAATTTGCTGTGATGGTATTGGACTGTCCAATCCCAATAAAGTTAAGTCCATAGCAAGTCATGTTTACATAGTCGTCAAAATCATTGAGAACATGCGTGTTGCTGTCAAAGGTTCTTTCTCAATTTATCGTGAAAATATACCTATGCACCGGTGGATAAGAGATGCAACTGCAATTCGCGTCAGTGGCGGTTGCTTCAAGCTGGCAGATTGGTGTTGTTGTAAAGAAATAAGGCTACCAACTTAAGGTTAAACAATTGCTGATATTTCCATTTGTAGCAAGCGTAAGTGCACCCATGCGTTATGCGTCCACTTATTTGGTCTTCTGCCAGCCATTTCATGTGGTCAGATCATGGCGAAATATCGATATGTCTTAATGAATGTGTCTCAAAAGTATATCAAATTGTATCAAAATGAATATCAGTATATCAAATGTAGTCACCAGCATTGATTTTTTGGTTCTTCTAGGCGAAACTGTATCACTGTGCACATTCTTTATTTGCGATGCGATTATACCAGTAAAGCAATTAGCTCATGGTTAGGTTACAAATAATATGATATGTTGTATTGCATTTTCTGAAGAGAAAAACTTACATAACGTCTGCGAGTGGCTCACATTCCCTACACTGACTTGCCCATATGTCTGGCATTCTATCACTTGTACATTATGTCGGTCACTTAAGTCAATCATAAGCTCCGCCCTGGTGTCAAATAATAGTCCACGACGTGTGGTCTTCTTAGTGGTAGGTGGCATCCATCTACCGTTTGAGATTCGAAACTGCATTGACAC
The DNA here is from genome assembly GCA_021234535.1 of Stichopus chloronotus. Taxonomy (NCBI): domain Eukaryota; kingdom Metazoa; phylum Echinodermata; class Holothuroidea; order Aspidochirotida; family Stichopodidae; genus Stichopus; species Stichopus chloronotus. Next base: position 11,010,206 of record CM037842.1, read on the forward strand.
TTCGGGTCTGGCTCCTTCAGCAAGACATGATATGGAAATATTAAGTCTTGTTGAATTTTGAAGAAGTCCTTCGTGTTCGTAGGGTCCGTGAACTGACAGATACACCGTAGGTTGAACTGGAAGATTTAAAATTTGTTAATATTTCATCAAACACTTTATTTTCAGAAATACTCATGTGTAAGAATCTCACATCAATGTATGAACATATCAAGAAACATCTACATTAATACAGCTGGTAGTTATCTAGTGGTCTGTCGTTCTATCAAGTTTTGATCTGTCTAGTTTTGATCTCTCTATCTGTCCTCTATCTGTCTATCTGTTGATCTGCCCATTCGTCCGTCTGTCTATCTGTCTACTTACCTATTTATCATTAACTCTATTGAACCTCTCTATCGATATATATTTTGTCGAACCTATATAGCAATCGATACTTCGATCAGTACCTATCGATCTGTATATTGATCTACGTTGATTGATGTATGGAGCTACTGGTCTACCAATCTATCAAGTAATCCACACATTAAACCATCAAACCATATATTCATCGATGTATCTATCTATCAGTCAAGCTGTAGATCTAGAGATCGATCTAGGAACCTATATATCGACTTACCATGGATACGTCAATCCATCCGTCGAACAGTCAATGTGCACTGAATCATTCCATTAAACACATCAGGGCTGCACATGCAATATAAACCACAGAATCCACAGAACGGTGTTTACACTTTTAGTGACACAATTACCCTTATGTTCATTGTAATTTGCTGAAATTTAAACTCAGTTCTGCTACCTAAATAAATGCAGATTTACATATTAGCGATACTTCAAACTCACTGTTCCCAATGTGTCATTTGCATATGTATCCTAGTGCATTTGCGTTTTCTCTTCATATATCACATAATGCTACCAAGCTTACATAATATGTTAATATAATGTACGTTCATGTAAACATTCTGTGAACCGATAACGTGAAAAAAATTACTTGGATCATTTAACTCCCAGTTGTGTCACTGCAGAAGTATTCTCCTTCATCATCAATTGTTGCCTCAGATATGATGATTGTGGACTGTTTGTCTACAGCTTCAACTTTAAAATTGCCATATTTCTCGTCATGGCAATATTTGGCATCCCAATTAAACAAAATAACGCCGGTAGAGGTCTTCCATATGACCGTCTCTGGAAGATTGCTGATACAAGTTACCCGTATTGAACTGCCAGAGGAATAAGTTCCGAGGATTGGGTTCTTTAGCAATATCGATGAAACTTCAAAAATGAAGAAAAGAAAAGCTAACTTTATCTCTCCCCTACTTTAGTCTTAGGTTTAATATCTTCAATGCAACGTTATGACTTAAGGATACATTCCAGTGTATCATTTGTTCTTTAAGGCAGTTTTAAAGAGGTCATGACAAGAGGACTACAACTCATGGAAACATTTTGCTAAACGTTTGGACAAATTTCTGTCTGCCTTTGGTGTCCTTGGGACGTCTTTCATTGTCATGCGATCAACGTTAGAAGCTTCTTGAAAAACTCTCCTAAAGACTTTTCTACAAGGTAGTTTATGTCGTCACACGAGAACCCCTTTAATGCACGAGCCACTATCCAATCACAATAATTCAAAATGCTTCTTAGTGCAAATTCCTTGCTTTATTTGCTTCAAACTTCCACCCAATCTTTCGTGGAGACTGGGACATGATATCCAGGACATTTTAATTCATGGTCCTCTCTGGAACCTATTGTCCATTTTACGAGATTCTGTAAAATGTTTTTAGACGTACAGATTGCCATGTACAAAATAAATGGTTTGTCATCAAGATATGTTGTTAGTGATACCTTCATTATGTTCATGAATGTTTGATCGTATATGGTCTCATATAAGTCCCGTACGGACCCTATGGCCCATTTTATAAAATTCTGCAGGACCCATCTCTTCCTACAGATCCTCGTTTACAATGTTAATGCTTTGTCATGTTAATACTTAGGTGGCACCTTTGGGGTGTTCGGGGAAGTTTGGGTAGAAATCTCAAGATGGGCGCTACGGTCTATCTTGTCTAATACTGCAAAATACTTAGCTCTTTTCTTTAATTAATGTTAAACAGAGTTGACAGCATCCTATAGACGGTCATGCACAGTCCTAAATACTTGTCATATTGATCCTTCTGTTTATGCTATTAAAGTAGTTCTGATCCCAATTTCACTGGGGACCCTTTGGCCCATTTTGCGAAACTTGCAAAATGCTTCTCCGCGACAGATTGTCATACATATGTACCAAATATTGATGGTTTGTCATTGTGATACTATGTAAGTGACACCTTAAACATGTACATAACGTCTGGGTCAAATCCGGGAGATTTTTGGTTTGGGACGCAGGATTTCTGAACACCCTAAAGGTGTTACTAGCAGAGTTCCATTATTTTAATTAGATTATCAACATTGTACAAGAGAAGAATCTGTAGGAGGAAAACGTTTTTTGCAGAATGTAATGAAGTGCGCTATAGGCCCATGACCATGGAGATACATGAAAACCCTGAATTTATCACTAAAAACGCATCAGTGCATGCACATGCGTAGGCGGATAACTATTTCGCACAATCTTAAATCGAACTTACCCGAAATTCCAGAATACTTTACCTGACCCACTCTCTTAGAAACAATGTGTGTAAGTGTTAAAAAAATCAGTGAAAATATGTTCAAGTAGAAGCATTTTCAATTATTTTTGAGAGATGCTCATGCATGAATCTGTTACTAATTTGACAGCATATGACCTTACGCAGAAACTTAGATTTTTCAAATGGAATCTTTCGACTGTAAAATATAAAAACTTTGATTGCATAACATTGAATGATGTCACAAGTACACCAAAGGCAGTTTTGGATATCATTTTGTGCAAAATATTGAGAGAAACCAGTTTTTACGATGTTCTAGTTTGCATGTTACGACCTCTTTAACCAGTGTTAAGCCATTTAAGCTCACCACTAAATATTCACATAAAGGCTTCCCATGAAAACATTTTCCACACTATGGTTTGTGGACGACATTTTACTTAGAGTTTTGAAAGTCGAGATTGCCTAATTATTCTTACCTGAGCAACGAATAACTTAATTTCAATCTGTGAGAAACTGATTTCTTTAAAAGAAGGCTTCCGTTTTTCCTTGAACAATGTTATCATTCTATGTTCTTAAGTTGGTTTTGGAAATGACCTATTTGGCTTTAAAGTACTTGCCTACAATAAGCACATCATACAACCAACTTGCAATGCCCTTTGAAATACCTGAGATGCTTCCTGCTAAAATCAGTAATACGATTCACCTCATTGTAGTGAATCTGAAGAAAAAAAAACATGCGGCGATAGGAAATTGTTAATTACAGCACTGAATGTACTCCAATAACTTATAGGTTGGTTAAGATGTATAGAGATGCTATTATGAAACCGATAATTGAAAAAAAAACACTACTGACGATTTTATAAGACACTAAAACGTCTGGTCAAAACTACCATTTTATGTCGTTTCTACATAACGGAATGTGGTGAAAATAAATGCTACAACATCCATGGGGTATACGCCTTCATGTGTCTGCTCTTCTGCATGTGCCTAATCATAACATTTGTCATTTCTGTAGTGCGTTACTTACTTCCACAATAGGATTTTCAGATCAACATTGCTTATCATTCCCCTATACGTCATTAATTTTACGACATTTTGAAGCAATCATATTCCAATGAAAGTGTTTATTTTTATAACACTAACTCCTATACTATGTTCTAACATGGAGCAATGCACGACTGATTGATCAGGTCTTAAATGAGACAAGCTCGCCGATGTGGTTATAGTAAACTCCGTAGCATTCTCCAAGAAGTTCTCCCGTTACTTGATTCAAGACTAGAAAGTCTTGACAAAAGATAGAAAGTCTTTCAAGTACCTTTGTTATTTAAAAATATATTACATTACAAATATTACAAACAATATAAATACGTTACAAACATTACATTACATCAACTCAAAAAGTGATTTCACGTTCCCGGTCTAAAACCATGTTCATCACACTCAAATTTGAACGTGTTATGCATCCACTTGGCAGTCACTCCACAGTGAAATTACTAGTAAAAAACAATTTATCTTATAAAATGCTGCCCTAAGAAGCGTTTTTGGTTATTTAACGGTTAACACTTAACTACACTTCTTAATTGTTCAAGAGTTTTTGTAGTTGTTTTGAGGTTTCGCTCCCATATTTGCCCTTCTAACTCTTTTGAAGTCTCCTCTATATTAGTAATATTTCTTGCATTGTTTGTTATTATATTAATTTCGTTGATTGGCAAACAAGACATGTTCTTCCTTGTCCTTCCCATACCCCTCTCAATAACGCTAGAAATTTTTCACATGGCGTTTCAATCGCTCCACAAAAATTGTAATAAAACCACTGTAGTTGTGATAATTATTGATAATGGTAGAAATCAGTTGAATGTGTCTGGCTTTCACAATGCTAGGTGAGCACAACACCAAGGGTGGATTCGTTCTAATAATAATAAAATAGCTAAACTTTATGATTGATCTATTACTTCCGAGAGGATATTCTTTCTAATCATATTCTAGATATCATGCTATAAAATGTTTCCCTCAGTTGTACAATCATATCAGCCCTATTTTGGACTTAATACCCTTAGTCACTGGCTGACGGATTACATTACTTCTGGTAAAAAAGGCTGGTAACTATGCAATGTGTACATCTTTGGTTAATAAGTTGTGGATTCAATACTGGACGGAAAGTAATTTATCACTCAGTGAAGCAAAAGTGTACACAAAACCGCATCGCAAATATTATATAAAAACACTTCTGTTTATTATTCACACAGTTCAAAGAACTCTTCCCTGATGCAAATAAGCACGTTGCAGTATTACTTGTTGCATAATATCAATCACAGTGTGACAATGATTATTTTGTTCACAGTATATTCATTGTAAATTGCGATATTGTATTCCATCTGAATGTTGTTTGTATCTCTGTGGACAAAGAAGATGTACTGATAATATTAGAAATAGATTTTAGGATGTACTCCTGCCTTAATCCTTTTCGACATATTGATGATTCCACTTCCACTGATGTACTACTAATATTATTTCAACTCTTTTTTTAATGATATTCATTTAAGTATTCTGTCACGTTAAGAGTTGAAATTTAAAAAAAAAGGTATCAGAATACCTGACGCTATTGAGCACCGTCAGCTTGAGTTTATTAATAACATTGATTTTTCTAGTGACCTCAGTAAATGCGTCTCTGAAATCTTTCTAAATGACTTTGATTCACCAGTAAATAGTCGTAACACTTCTCTCACTTCTGTTCTTGGAAAGCATGCTCCATTGAAATTCAAGAGCATTAAAATGGCTAATAATGCCTCCCGGTTTGTTGGTGAATATTAACTTCAACGTCGTTGAGACGGTCTCATTTCAAGTAAATGAACAATTTTCATCAAGTAATCAGAGACTACTGAGCTTACCTTGCAAAAGAAAATAAATTCCGAAAAAGCTAACTATGCTGAAGGTGATTAAAGTAAACTTTTCAACATGATTGACACACCCCTTAATGTGAATCAATTGTCTTTTTCCACATACTTCAAGCAACGTAGCAACTGCCAAATGTGTTTATTTTCTCTTCACTAATAAAATTGCTAGTCTTCGTAAACGTTTTCCCCTCATATAGTAGCTGCCTTTATACTCCACGACGAGCCCGTTATATGTTTTTCCAATGTGTTGAATGTGTTCATCCCTACTACCGTGGATGAATTTGAGGAGATTGTTAATGATGCTGGTATTAAATGCAGTCAAAGTGACCATCTGTCCTTTAATATCGTAAATGATCATATTGACCTACTCCTTCCTTTCGGGTGTAAACTTGGTAATCTTTCCCTCTGCAGGAGTTCTGCATATGGTGTCAAACAATCTGATCTTACATCCTTAATGAAGGAAAAACGTAATTTAGACAAAGAACGTTTTTGTCATTATCGGCCCATTTCTTGTCTTCAGTGTATCGCCAGACTGGTAAAGAAAGGTGTACGTAAACGTTGAAATGAGCAACTGGAACTTTATCAGCTCCTCATCCCCTTTCAATCTGGCTACAGAAAGTACCACAGCACAGAGACGTCTTACTTTAACTTGTTAATGAATATATTACTTAACGTTGTTATGTTATGTGCTGCTGATGCCAGTAATGTTTCTGTTGTTATTCTTCTTTGTCTTGTTGCTGCCTTTGATACTGTGGATAATGATAAACTGCTAAATGTTCTGTATCATTACATCCGCATATATGGTATTGCTTTCAAACAGTTCAATTCTTCCTTGATTTGTATCAGAGAGTTATAAAAAGCTATATTTCTTTTCCAGCTACATCGATATTGAATATGGTGTTCCTCAGGAGTTTGTCCTTGGCGACATTCTGTTTAATACATATTTTTCGTTTTTTTTTTACACATGCAGATTCGGAAAATTGGTTTTTAGAGTGAATAGCACACTGATGACCACTAGTTACACAAAGCCTTCCCTCTTGTCTTCCAATCACGTGTCTTGAATTATGACATTCAACAGTGTTTCTCCGTTTTAACTTCTTGGATGAATTCTCAGTTTTTGTGTTTTAGCCCTTGAAAAACCGAAATTATTATTGTTGGCCGTGACAGTGTTTTGAGTGACATCAGCATTTAGCGGCACCTTTATTAACGCTAATGTAAACCTTTGCTTATGTAACCTCTGTTTTAGGGACAGTTGAGAATTACATATGTCCAGAGGGCTTTATATTAAAGGCATGTATGTTTTCCTTAAAAAGTATGGCCATCACATATCAATGTGAAACTCAGTATTTAAGTAATTAAGAGGCAAAATATACAGCCTTATCAAAAAAAAAGACACTGTGCACCACATATCTCAGAAACGCTAGTAGATATAAACAACAATTTCAATAGATTTTGAATAGGGCATTTACTTTGCAACTTTGCGTGATGCGTGCTCTTTTCTAGAAGCTTGTCACAGAACCTTCAAACTTACTAGCCACCAATGCCGGTCTGTCATGACTATCATGTAGCCTTGCTCGAGATATATTAGATGAGCTAAAAACCAAATTTGGAACAAAAGCATTTTATCAAGATCTATGATGACTTAATGTGCCTTTTCTTCTATTAATTACTGTCATTCCTATTAGTGCTCCTAAATTATCTTGTAGTAGTTTCTTTGTATACTAGAATACCTTTAGAATACCTTTCTAGATCTGTTTGTACATACAAACGGTAAAGAAGCTTATGACATGACTATCTTGTGACCGTACTTTGTCTAAGTTAATTCACAAAACAAAGCACATCTTGTTCGACAGATATCATATCGATTGAATTCGAATGCATCTGTTCAAATAGAGTTAGCTTTATTTTTCTCTTTTTCTTTCTTGACGTTTGTATCATTGATGGTACCCAGCTTGCTCAGTTGCATGATGTGCATTACATAAGTCTGCACTGTAAGCAAATGCTGACTACTACCTACGTAATAATACAAGGAAGTTCTTCTTAACTCATTGATGGTGTGTAAACGCCTCGAAATGATCAAACATCAGTACGCAAATTAATTCGCTTTGTGAATTGAACGGAATATGCTATTTGAATACCTAAGCATCTACATATTAGTATCCCCCATCAAACATTACGTTCTCAGTTGATTACGTTTTTTGCATTTGTCTCTCTATTCATATAATGATCCGAAACTTGATAAAATTGATTGGCTGAGCCAAGGAAAAAAAGCGATAGGCCAAATTAGTGTGAAAAAAGTATTTTATAAATAATCGAGTCCTTACCAAAATGGCGTCATTACTTCGCAACTCGTATAAATGTCCGTTACAGTATCCCACTTATGAATATGGAGTTGGGCAATTTTGAGTAACGAAGAAGGCCTGAGCAATACTTTACTGAGACAGTGTTCTCGTAAATATTGTCACTTTACAGTAGAAAGATAAAAGTGTCCCTTTTAAGACATTATTTTATGCCATTATGAAAAATGGTATATTGTCACGTAACATTAGATGCAATCTGGTGCAATATTTTGAAATATTTTTGGAATATTTTATATGAAAATATCTTTCCCGAAAAATCTTCCTGGCAATTAAGTCGAAACTAACATTTTTCGTCTTAATAGCTGAGATTACAGATTATTATTTTTGTTACAATTACAGAATGATTACATTCCAAAGGAGCTACTTTCTGTACCGATAGTTGTTGCAAATGAGAGTCACCCAGGAAATGGACTTTTGATAGAAGACTAAGCAAGACTAACCTAGAATGCAGTCTAGTGCTATATTTTGAATACTTTTGAGTCACAAATGTGTTAGACCAAGATATCGAAAGTTCATACTTATAACCATTCGCTGGATATTTGATACATGAACCTACCATGGTAGAAATCATAACTATTTATCCGAAATATATTATTATTATTATTATTATCATTATTATTATTATCATTATTATTATAACATATTAATATATTACTCCCAAAGAAATAAACACAATGATGTAATTCATTTCAACTTACCAAAGTCAATGAAGTTAACTTCAGAACACTTTCGATGATTCTCGGATTATTTTACTGTTTTCACCCAGCGCACCTCCGGAATGCGGTTTGGTCACATATATGAGTATAACTATATGTTGTAGAGCTTACTCTAGGTGATTGTATGATTAACTGATAAATAACCTGAATGATGACGCCATTCTCACATGTAATTCAGGCTGATATTATTTACCTGCAAAAATATGGCAATAGTAGTGCTTGTTCCCCCATTTTACTTCACACTTCATTACAATATCGACAACAAAATTTGAAAGTAGCCATTGTATCAATGGTGTTACCAACAATGATATAAAATTAGTAGTTTATTTAAACTAATAACCTATTTCTGTTATGTATCTTTGTGTATTTTCTTTCCTATTTTTATTTCCGAGTATATTCCAGCACATACGCCAGGATTTGAACCACATGTCAGAAAATTAAACAAAATATTAATCCCCTTATTACCTACGATTAATACTTATTGGAAGGGCCAATGTAAACAGCATAATCATTACGCCAAAATATCAGTAACAAAAGGTAGAATACGTGCAAAATTTTGTTTGAGGCTATTCTAAGTTTACTCCAGTTCATTGTAACTACTGCGTTGATTCTAATGGCAATAACTGTAATTGCCATAAATCACACGTTGATACGCAAAGAATGTATATATTGCACACTAAGCAACACATGATATATTTTAATGCTTAGTTAAGGACTGGTTCTGTGAACTTTGAACATCTTAGACATCGGACTTGGTATGAGCTTTTATCAGTTTCATTTACGATTCCCAAAAAGCAGACAAAAGCAGACATGGCATGTCTGGAGTGAGGTTAGTGTGTACTGTTGGTTTGTGCAGTATTGTTGGAAGGCTTCAATGCATTTACTAACGATATTGAAGACATTGGAACAGACGTGCTTTTCAGTGTTAGAATTTTAATTACTATTTACTGTTACGTGCCCTTGTGTTAACTTTTTATTCTTTCGTGGGGTTTCCTGTTACATTTTCAGTGATCGCCCTGTGATTTCCGTGATCTTTCGTAAGTTTTTTTTAATCTTTGCTCCAGCTAAAACAAGCTGTCGGTGCAGTGTCCCGTTATCATATCGTACCATTGTGTAACTCTGTAGCCTAGCTCTTCTTCTTTGTTGCGCTAATTTCTTCTTTCAATCTTGCTACTGCTGCACGTGTTTCAGTTTGTATCTTTTTTGTTATTCTTCTCCAACGTTTATTTCTGCACCATTTTCATCGCTTCGTGTTTTCTATTGTGAAGACTTATCATGCCATTTTGTTTGGTTCGAGTTATGCTAAACTACAAAGTTAGGCTGATGAAGGCTGAGATAATTTATGCCACTTACGTTTTTAAACTACGCTAGGTCTAGCTTCATAATCTGTTCGTTTCTTTTTCAATCCCTATTCTTATCTCTGTCTACTATTTTCGGCAACCTTCCGGACCTGCGCTTTTCATTACAAATAGGTCAAATACATTTGGCTTGGTTAGCGTCCCCTTTTTGTTTACAGTGGACAGTACCATTGTTAACGTCATTCCTGTTGTTGTACGTGTATATGGGTCTAACGTCTCGTTTCTTTGTTTTGGGCGTTTGAATACCGTCGATGTAGTCTGTGCATTATGGATGTCACCGTATATGTAACTGAGAGACTTATTTAAAGTGACAACAGTAAGGATAACTCTAAAGCGTTCTTTTCTTTTGTTAGGCCGGAGAAAAAGAAAAATGATTGTCTGGTCTTTCTTAGAGATCTTAATGCAGAACACGTAGTTACTGAGAGTTAAGATCTTGCAAACCTTCTTAACGATACTTTTTTGTCGGTCTTAACAAGCGAATATTTGTCACTTTTCCTAACTGTCAATTATGGTAAAAGCGTTTTCGAATAAATTTGGACTCTGTTTTATCTTTTAATGATGTGGTTCTTAAAGAGCTGCTTTCTCTCCATTTTTTATTTTTTTAAGGCATGCGTTCTGGATGCAATCTTTTCAATTTTTTAAGGTCATTTGCTCATCATTCCTGTTTTCCGTTGTCATCGGAGTTTTAGTAACATTTTGACAGAAGGTTGTCCTCCCAAGGAATGCAGGTCTGCTCATATCACTTCAGTTTTTTAAGAAGGATGATAGATGACAGCCATGTAATTACAGGCCAATCACTCTCAACAGGGAGGTACAACTGAGAAGGAGATACGACAGAAACTTCTTCCTTTGATGTAGCCTACTTTTCGCCCAAATCACATCTTTTGTTCACCTTTTACAGATTCAATCGGGTTAAAAGGTTTGGGAAATTAACATAAAAGATCCAGTTGTCTACTCCATTGTCACGTGCTGATTGGAAAACATTACCATAACATTGCCAGTCGTTGTTCTTGAAAATAACTTTTCATTTTCCTACCCGTTTCGAGGTTTATCATAATAGATAAAATCGATGTTGTGTCACTTATCAAACATCCGTACATTCTCTGCATACCTGCCAACGTTTGCGGAAATTGATAAAATGCTACGTACAGTAAAATATACGCT